>OZ024902.1:109930241-109962799 GCA_964017125.1 Flabesymbios commensalis | reverse complement strand
GCCTTCTGTTTTGTGAGTAGGCCCATGGTTTATCCTTTTCTAGTCTGTGACGACTATGCGTTTCTGAGGGTAGTAACAATCGGTTCAATTTGTCCTTGTATTAAGACTGAATAAGGCAAAGTGAACACTATTATCATCGGTTGTTTAGATTAAGTTATTATCGCCTTTATCCATGGTACCATTTATGGTTTACCAAAAAGTTTTGAAATCGCATTGTGTTTATGTTTATATTAATATTTGAGGAACTATAGAATGTATGGTGAAATTGTTTTTTTTTCAAAAAAGTCAAAGATACATTGTGAACGCGTAATCCCAAGTACCACTAGTCCGTATTACTCATACTTTTGTATGTCGGCACTTACCTGCCTGAGTACGCAATGAAAAGGTTTTGGTCATAGCGCAATGATTTTTAGTGATTGTCAATTAAAATGCTTGGCAGAGATGCATTCGTTTTCGCCTCATAGGGAAAACACATCATTTCATATAATTTAGTGCTTTGTTTACAAATGTACCGGAACTATATAATGGTGGTTGAAGTAGGTCATCCTTTTGTGGATAACTTTTGTGTTACTCTGCGACCATGTGAACACATTCAATTATAAAGTTAATGATGAGAAAATAATAATTACGAATGTTGCACTTGCATTTATTAATTTTTAAACACGAAGAAAATCATATCACACATAAAATAATGTCGATCTTGTTTATGTTTTTTATACAGATAAAACAAAAATAGCCAGTGACTTTGAGTGTTCATATAGAGTGTCCATATATATTCTTCTAAAACCACTGGCGTCTCGCTGAAAATAAAATAATGAATGGATCAATGAAACATAATTATCATTATGTTCTATTCGTGGTGATCAAATGCGAAATTTGCATTTATTATTTTGATAAAAAAAATATATTATGATAACTACAAGAACTTAAATATTTGTTGGATAACACATAAATTAGGTAGATAGGCATATTGTATTTGTTGTGGATTAAATATGACGATTGGAAAATTGCTCTGTAACCCAGCTGTTTTTCTGTGTGTTAAATAAGAAAGTTGTAAAATTATATAACCCAGGTGCATTGTAGTGGGCTGAATAAGAAGGTTGAAATATGTCTGGGTGCTTTATTACTGGAATTGTTGTTTAGCCCGGGTTGTTTTCTGTGGGCTAAATAAATATGTCGGTTGAAAAGTTATAAGACCTACTTGCTTTTATTTTTGGTTAAATAGCTTTTCTGTGGGCTTGAAGCTACGAAGGTAGAAATAGGAGGTATACAGTCTTTTCTGCGGGTTAAATGGGAATGTTGTAAACGTTTATAACCCTGATGTTTTTTTGTGGGCTAAATAGGAAGGTTGAAATAGGTATATAGTCTGGATTATTAATTGCGGGTTAAATAAGAAGGTTGGAATCGTTATTTAGCCCGGGTCGTTTGATGTGGAAATAGTTATTTAGCCTGGATGCTTTGTTGTGGGTTAAATAAGTACATAGGTTGACATAGCTATTTATCCCCGGTGATTTGATGTGGGTTGACGACGAAGATTGAAATAGCTCTATAACCCACTTGTTTTATGTGGGTTATATAAGAAGGTTTGTATTGTTATTTAGCCGGGATGTTTTCTGTGTGTTAAATATGTCGGTTGAAAAGTTATAAAACATACTTGCTTTTATTTGGGGTGAATAGAAGGTTAACATAGTTAAATAGCCCAGTATGTGATTTTCTGTGGGCTAAATTAGAAGGTTAGGATAGTTATCTAGCCTGGTGGATTTGGTGTGGATGAAATATAAAGGTTGAGATAGGCCTAGTTCTATATTACCCAGCTGCTTTTCTGTGGGTTAAATAAGAAGGCTGTAAACGTTTATAACCCAGATGCTTTGTTGTGGGCTAAATACGAAGGTTGAAATAGGTATGTAGACTGGGGGTTCTTAAATGCGGTTAAATTAGAAGGTTGGAGTTGTTATTTAGCCCGGGTTGTTTGATTTGGAAATAGTTATTTAGCCTGGATGCTTTGTTGTGGGTTAAATAAGTAGGCCACATATATAGATTGATATAGTTATTTATTCCGGGTGATTTTAAGTGCGTCGAAGACGAATATTGATATAGCTCTATGACCCACTCGTTTTTATGTGGCTTATATTATAAGAAGGCTTTTATTGTTATTTAGCCCAAGTTTTTTTCAGAATTTGAAAAAAATAAACGTGGGGGGGGGGGGGCGGCCGGCCCTTAAGTTCTTTGTTGGTATATTTAGGTCAATTTAGGTGGCTTTTTAAAATAATGTGGCGAAAAAAACGGGGCCGTCCCCCCTCCCCCGCCCTGGATCTGCGGCCGGCATTTCTCGTCATTACGTTGACTATAGGCTTTTATTTGCCCAATGTTGGTATAATGTTGGCCCAGTGTCGTAGACGGTGGACCAACAATAAAGTAACCTTGGGTGAATGTCTCAGACACTAAGCAATGTAAAATGCACATCGGGCGTCGTAATCAAATGCGGCCACGGACGATAATACGCGTAGTTGTCAATTCACATATATTTGGTAGTATTCCAGCTTTCATATTTTTTTGTAAATGTTGCAAGCGATAATAGTTGTCATGTGTCAGGGATAGGCCTATATTTACATTGTACAAGTTTATTTTCACGCGGCATAACTTACCTGTTTATTTTCATAAGGTCCTGGTGTAGGCTATTCAGTTCCGTGAATGAGCGCCAAAAAACAAACATTGACAGCAGGGCATTGAAAGAACAATTTGTATTGGTTGTCATTGTCAGGTTGAATAAGGGTTTTAGTCTTCTTGCACACCCCGTGACGGGGTAAATAGACACTTCCATTAAATTATTCATAAGTACTTTTATTAGTTGGTCTTCACAAATGAGATGTAACACATTATTGTGAGCTCTGTATCGCAATTAATGCACTTGGCGTAAACATTTTCTCCAAGAAATATAAAACTTTGCTGACATATCCCAAAGTAAAGATCCATACAAAGAGGAACGAAATGATTTAATTAGTTTATATTCAACTGAATGGGGTGCTAACTTAAATTATGACGCTACTGTATTAGCTTTTCTAATAAAATCAGCTGTTGTTGTTTTGATATGAATTTCATTATTATACTATCCGATAAGTTTAGATCATTAGGAATTCTTAGAAATTGTTAGCAGCAAAAGTGACAGTTACATATCCTGTGGCGGCACAATTGTAAGTGATAAGTTTACTTTTTGTTGGATTAAATAGTACAGGATATTCTTGAGCAAAATGACACACAGACATTGATAAACTCATTGAGTTCCATAACAGTTAGCGCCAAGTGTGCTACGTCATCTGCATAAGCAAACACGCCCATGAAAATATCTCCAACATAACATCCCACCTTTGATTGGCGCAAACGATTCAACAATTTATCTATATACAATGTAAATAAGAATGGTGATAATAACAGTTTTTGTAAAAATGTTCACCCCATTTCACTCGTACATGCTGATTAAGAAAAAAAAGCCGCAATAAGGCTTGCAATTGAAGGACATATATCTCGTTCTATTAAACATTTGAACATTTTTACAAATTGTATTCTATCAAAAGCCTTTGAGACTTCTAACAATAACAAATAAACAGGTCCGCCACTATTGGTGCGAGAGTCAATAGTTTCCTCCATAGCAAATGTGCGCTGTGTGGTAAAGTGGTTTTCGGTAAAACCGAATTGCATGTCAGAAGTTTGGAGGACCTGTTCATAACCTCTCAGTATGACCCAATCTAACACTTTGTCTCGGACACTGCTCAGTTCAACATTATTAACCTATAAATTCACCTTAACATGTACTAGTCACTAGGTGATATCCAAGTCAGCCGCTACAACGAGAATTGATCATTTCACGGTCTCATTACACAAAAAAAAAATTGTCAGCTGGTATTAAATAAATGGATGTAGTGAGCAATAACAATCGACTTTTTTATATTTAAAACATATATTTGAAAACGGATGTAATTTGTTATATTTAGTAACATACATATTTTATTAATTCTACATACATATGATGTACATACTGAAATTCTGAAAAGTATATGGTTAGCAAGCGAGTATAGTAAATATGTGGATATCTAGATATTTTTATGCCTGACACGGGTCACGCGATAGACATGTAGCCTTCATGGTGGTTGTTGATGTAGTTGACCAATAAATCTCCCGTTTTTTAATGAAACACTACCGCATAAGCCTACGTTTGGCGTATTTTCATTACCACTCCAATCAATGGATGGGCAATTGAAATCGCTGAAAACACACACGTTATCATATTCGTGGTGAACAGCTTGTAGGGTATTATTCATGGCGGTACAAACAAATCATTATCCAAAGAACAAGAGTTGTTTTCTTAGCATTGCTGGCTTGCAAATCACATACCATTATTTCAGGCTCTAAATCAGCGCGACATATAATATATTGTTTGAATGCCCTTAAAATGCCACTGCCTCTCTCGTTTTGTCTCTTCTTTATCCTTACGATAAACAGAATATTGATCAGGAAATAATTCACTGTCCAAAAGATTATAATTCACCAAGGTCTATGTTATGCCAAAAATGACACTGTCACTGAGTTCAATCAGAGTTTTAAAGTCTCTGATTTCATTCACATCAGATGTCATCGATTTTAAACTGCGAGCGTTAAGATAAATTAAATTAGTTTGAGTGTCGCGACACGTATTAGGGTAGTCAGATGTCAGTGTTAGCTCTTTCAGCTTCAGTTGAATACCTATGTTATGGGTCTACGGTCATTAGAAATATGTTTACTCTTACAGTGCGGTGATCTACTTAAGACTTTAGTGACCAGCATCTGACGTCTGAAGACGTCAGATTTTGACGACTGAAGTCGATCCCGCGCTGCATGGGTTAAATTTTCCCCCACTTGAAGTTGTGTCTCGATACCGCTATTAAAAAGTTCAATGAATGTCATCAAAACGTTTGAACAGCAAACTCAATACTAAAGCCTAATGCTGAGCCAACTTTGTAGCAGTGGCTAGGACTATTGCTTCAAAATTGAATAGACATTTTTATTGTATGATAATTTGCTAATGACATCCTATTGATGGGACATACGCAGTGGAGAAATATTTCATTTCAAATTAGAGAAAATAAAAGGAGTGGAAATTGTCTTCGCGAAATTAACAATGGATAATTAAATATGTAGAATTTAAATCTTGATTTGTATTACTATTTGAAACAGTATATTGACGAAGGTGAAACGAGGATATAATTAATAACATTTACACATGTATGGTCTAACATTTCATATATATAATTATAATCAGACTCACCAGGTCACAGGTCACAAGACATGAGAAATTACCTCCAAATTAAAAAAAAATGTCTTAAATTTCAATTATCGTGACACTGCATATCTGGTTTGATATTTTCATAGCTGAATTAGTAGGCTTAATTAGAGTTAGATTTATAAAAAGGCAATATCTATACACCACCAGCACTTTGAGGATTTAATTCAGCAAAATGCAACCGATTTTTCTCGTACTTTTATTTTTCCAATCAGCTTTTTTCATTAAAAGCGAACTAGTTAAGGAAGGATTAGAAGAAGCTATCAAAACGAATGAGAATTTACTCATATTTCTAGGTATCTCGAGCAAACAATCACGTGGTGAAGTGGCATGGCATAAAAATACTCTAATAACTAATATGTATTATATGTTTCATGCAAATTTTGTTTTGAAATCCAAATATTTAATTCAACGAAAATAATTATTGTTATGAAAATGTGAAATGCAATATGATAGCCATATATTATGATTTAACTGATATGTTGCTGTAGAGAGACATTATATTGATTATCTGTGTATCTCAGAACGGTAGGTATGTAAAGCTACTGTTGTGGATTTGTACATTTTAGCATGTACCAGTGTAATCGCTCCGATTGACGTTTTCTGAACAATATCCGGCTATATTCTGGATTATTCACGGTCATAGTATGGGTGCACATCCCAGGATATAGTCCAGGGGCTCTGAGCCTATCAGACGTGCTGCTGGTTTTACTTCAGACCCATATTTGGGAGTTTATTGCTTAGACTTTAATACACGCACATTGTAGTCTATGGTACTGGAACGTTTCTCCTCTTTCCAATGGTACCTGATATACGGAACTGTAATTTCTAAAAATATTCAAATATATGAATTATCTAAATGTAATTTAATACAACTTGTTATAATCATTCGAAGAAAACAATCACACATCATAATATATTGTTTTCTGAAATATCTCTTTGTCATAGCAAATCATTAAGTCAGTCATCATTTCTACACTGACGAAACTCAGATTTATATATCATTATCTAGCCTGAATGATCTCCTTTATTTTGAAAAAACAAGCATGGTTACAAAGTGCTTCCATGCGGATGACCAAGTCCAAACAAAATATCTTATCATTGGATCTGAGAAGCAACGGGACAATTTATCTACAGTGTGGCCTATGTGATTGCTGGACCATGAAATGTCACCAAGTAACTTTAGGTGTCATATTTGATTGCGATTTAAACTTCCGTCAGAATAGCTCTCAGATCTACAGATCCTGCTTCTACCATGATGCCCCTCGTTTTGGTAGATAAGCTCTTCCTTAAAACCATTACAGTGTGCTACAAGATAAAGTTTAATTTTATGCTGTGCCCAATAGCTTTTCGTGCACCCACAAATCACGAGCCCAGCTTAGTAATCTCTTACTGTCAGTGGTAAGTTTGAGGCGGCTTCGTTTCATTGTCGCTGCACCCACACTATGCAACCTTCTTCCTCCTTCTCCTTTACAGAAACTATTAAAAATTCCTCTATCCCGTCTGGTGTTTCCGCACTTGCTCGATCATGCTGAACCGGTGACTTGTTTACGACTATATTCTGAGCCTGGACGTGACATTCAAGAGAAGTGGGAGAGGCGCTATATGCTAAAGCGCCTAACTGCCTCGCCAGTCATGCATGCGTCTCGTGTTTGAAGCCCGCTGAAACCTGCTTAGGTTTTCTCGCGCAAAGAGAAATATCCTTGTTTCTCCCTTCTTATTTTTTTCTTTTTTTTTTACTTTATTTTATTTCAAGCAGTAGACAAACATAAGTGTACATATACATCATGACATACAATAATATTGATAAATATGATTATCGGTACATACACATGAGAAATAAATCTCTTGGTAGAGACAATAGTACATACACAGAATGTTATACAATATACATGCCTAATGATAACAGCTCTTTAAATGGATTCTGATATTTCGTTTGTTTTAGAACTTAAAAAAAACGCAATTCATGGTTTAAAAATATTTTGAAATGATTGATGGATTTCCACAGTAATTTTAATTTTGTCTCCTAGAATGCAGAATTTGAATATACAAAATGTTGCAAATGAGATGATGTAGTTTTCATGACAAGATAATTTATGACCAAATACAATATCTGACAATTTTATATCTAATTTTAGAAAATTAGAAAAAAGTTCCCATGTTTCTTTACCAAATACACATGTAAATAACAAGTGAACGAGGTAATGCTTTACTTGACATAAAACACAGCTATCTGGTACTGATTTGTCCCATTTTGATACAATATATCCACATGGTAAAGTATTTGTAATTATTTTGTAATTGTGTTCGGACAGTTGTTTATCTGCTATTTTAATTTTAACCTTAAAAGACGTATCTTTGTCTTTTTCCGAAATATCTCCAATCAGTTGTATCCATTTATTTATGCTTGGTGGTATAAAGTTTAGATTTCTCAAATCTATATAAACATAATGTGTTTATATGGCTTCAAAACATGCTTCATCTGCATAACTTCAGATATGCTATTGTTTTTATCCAACTTTCTCAAAAATAATTTGTTCACATATATTATTGTTTAACTGTTTCTGGTCTTTCACAAATTTAATATCAGCATTTATACACCTTGTGAAGTATAGTACTTCATATCCGTGTTTGTTTTTTACTTTACATTTGTTATTTGCCGTTTAAAAGAATTTATGCAGTTGTCTTGTTGAATTTTATTTTCGAGTGACAGAAAGTAACGAGTGTTTTTTCACCCTCTTCAAGCCATTGTGCCTTCGATCTTATGAAATATCCTCGGGCCTTCTCCATTAAAATTTCATCTGGTCTGCTAATCAAAATGTAGGCAATTCTACTTCTATGAATAGAGTTGGCAGGGTGTTTGTATTATCTAAATATGGCCATATATCTTGTAATTCAAGATTTTCTATGAGTTTTAGAAGGCTAGGTGCCACTGGATCTAATGTACCAGACGTCCTGTCATGTTTTGTTGTAGCAGTATTTAGATCACCTCCTAATAGTACAGTCGAGTCTGCTCCCTTCTTAAAGTGATCACGTTAAAGGCGGCCTCGTCGAGATACATGTAAGGTTGAAACCAGTGTATCGACGTTAATTTCGAGCAGGGCTAAGGAAGTTATAAAATCGATTAATTTAACATGTTTCATATACGCACCGTCATTATTATGTAGTAATCATTTCTTGTATTATTTTTGCAATAACGAAAAATATTTTTTGTATGTAAAAATGGAACGGTTCAGACTAAATATATTTATAACAGAATTTTTGTCTCATGGAAACGTTTAGAAGCCATATTCTGCCCAGAAATTGGTAAACATGTATAATATGAGCCTTATCTTTTAGGCTTTTTAAGTTCTTACTTTTACATAGTGATATACAATAGCGCTATATAAATAACATTTGAGGATAAAAATGTAACTATGGGAGGTTTTGAATAGTTATTTATTTTATATCTTTACAATAATATAATTTGGCTAACCATCACAGATTTTGAAATTCACTGCCTGTTATTGTATTCGAACAGGTTTATTGCAACATACAGTTTGAGATATTGCGTGTAATTTGTATTATGTGTTGTATGTAATTGATATATTTGGTAATTCATATTGTAGATTGAAAATGTGGTTTATGTTTAGATCTACCTACAATTCATCAAAAATGCAATGTTATGAACATACTAACCACAGTACATCTAGTGTCAATCACTTACCAGATGATCAATAAGCTACAAGTATTGTTAGTGCGGCAAACATACACAAGGGTGAAGTGTAGATTCGGCTAATTTACCAAAATGAACTGCAGGCAGGCAAACAAGCAAGCAGGCAAGCAAGCAGGAAGGCAGGTAAGCAGGTAGCCCGGTAAGCTTGCAGGCAGGCACACGGGTAGGCAGTCATGCAGACAGGCAGGCAGGTGGGTAGGCAGGTAGGCGGACAGGCAGGTGAACAGGCAGGCAATGTTGCCAGATAAGGTCATCTAAAAATAATTACGAAATTAGATTAGCTTATTTCAGACGCTATATAACGGTAATGCAGTTAACAGTAAATCATGGTGGCAAACAATACATTTAAAGAATATGAAACTATTTGGAAAATATGACAAAGGTAACGAAATATAATTATGCAGTTTTCCTGGATTTCTTTTGATAAAGTTTGGCACAAAGGGTTATTATATAAATTATGCAGGTGTGGCATAAATGAACCTTTTTAATTGAATAAAAAGTTAGCTAAGAGGAAGGAACAGCGTGATATAATGAAAAAATGCCACATCGATGTGGATACGGAATATATCTGATGTTTCTTCTGCTTCTTCTATGCATTAATGACCTATGTGGTGAGAGAATCAGTGATTTACCTATTTGTTGATGGCTGTCACTTTTTCAAAAAGAGAATATATGAAATATATGAAATCGCAAGTACATTGACACACTTAATACACACTTGCAAATGTATAGAAGTGGTCAAATGATTTTTTATTTTTGATCCACCAAAATGTAGGTTATTTACTTGAAAACAAATACAGACCTTAATACCACATTTTAAAATAGCTATCAGATTAAATACAGTTTCTTCTCCGAAACATCTTGGCTTAATATTAACCAAAAATATGATATGGTCTGAACACTTACTATCTTTTACCAACAAAGCAACACAGCGAATACTTCTAAGCAAGCGCCTTTAAGTATTGTATGATAAGTATACACTTTTATGATGCTATCTTTCTTTTTTACGACCCCTTTTTTGACTATTTAGAAATCGGCTTTGTCGACTATCCTAGAAGATCGTGTGCACATGAGACTGTTTCTCATTATCTCCTGGATTGTTCCCTCTATGCTACGCAACGGTAGAGATGCATGTGTACTACACGTTGCAATCAGAAATATCATCGCTCCCACTCCACATCCGGCTATTACCACTTTTAGACAAAGAAGCATATATTACAGTTTTACTTTTTTGATCCAAACATTTATTTTCGGAAGAAAATATTTTCTTTTCAGAGCCACACAAAAATTCATTTGCATTGTGCTGTGCTGTGCTGTGCCTTGCGTTGCGTTGCGTTGCGTTGCGCTGGGCTGGGCTGGGCATTGCATTGCATTGCATTGCATTGCATTGCATTGCATTGCATTGCATTGCATTGCATATTGCATTGCATATTGCATTGCATATTGCATTGCATATTGCATTGCATATTGCATTGCATTGCATTGCATTGCATTGCATTGCATTGCATTGCATTGCATTGCATTGCATTGCATTGCATTGCACATCGCATCGCATCGCATCGCTTCGCTTCGCTTCGCTTCGCTTCGCATCGCATCGCATCGCATCGCATCGCATCGCATCGCATCGCATCGCATCGCATCGCATCGTATCGTATCGTATCGTATCGTATCGTATCGTATCGTATCGTATCGTATCGTATCGTATCGTATTGTATTGTATTGTATTGTATTGTATTGTATTGTATTGTATTGTATTGCCCAAATAGCGCTTAATGCTTAACCTAAAATAAATTTGTTTATATAGATAATTGTATGGTATAAGTATATGTTTTTTTCTGTATGGTTATATATTTCGTTCCTATTATATTGTCATTCCTATTATTTCTCATAAATTTATTGAAAGATATAGAATATATAAATGCAATTTAAATAAGGTATAGATTTAATTGTTTCAAACATCAGCCAATTTCGGATGTACCCATTGTCTGAAGGACGACATTGAATGGCTTGACAAGTTCTGTTATCAGTTGCCCATCGCCTATGTTGATGTCTTGAAGCAGCCGGCAGTCCCAGTACGCCTGAATGTGAATCAAAAACAAGTCTACATTCTTTCGAAGAATGGAAGCTTCAAAATAATGGGAGGTAAGAAAACTCAGACGCAACTAACATATTACATTAGCTAACTTAATTAGTGATAGTGTGGTGAAAATATGCGACAAGCTTTATTTTTTAAATTAAAAGATTGCCCAAATAGGGCATTCTACCCCCTAATTTAAATAACAACTGATTGCGGATCTCGGCAAGTGGCATGCTGAGCCACTCTTTCATTTGTCTGCTTTAGAATACATGGTCCACACAATTTATCCATTAAATATGATCTTTCTTCAAGGACCAGTCATATAAGTATAATGGAGTTGCAAACTTGTTCCACAACAGTCACTGGTCTCTCAAATATCCGGTTTATGTAGACCACACTTTTTAATAACACTAGTAACACTGAGTAACCATTGCTGATGTGACCTGTAATAAACCCGTGGTCCATTGCGAAAGCCGCATGCGCTGACAGTCTGTAATCTGATTAATTTGCCGAGGTTGCATCATGCATCATATCATTTGCAAGTGTAAAAACGTTTTCCACATAACGATTTTCGAAATGAACCCTTAGAGCACTGAGTTATTCAAATTAAATTTTCAGCCACTTGAAGTTGTGTCTCGCTATCGCGACCCACAACTTCAAGTGACTGAAAATGTATGTGATTTGTGAAATTTAAGTCCAAATATATATCACTGTTCCAAGATTGAAAGCATATTTTACTTTTAGCAACGGGTTATCAGGGGTTATACAGGTGCTACGAAAACACAGAATGTCTACTGTAGTCGACGCTCCAAGGGTTAAAACAAATGAATAGCTCAGAGGTAAAGTGATTCAAGTCCAAAATTTGATTGTTGTCCGTCCATGTCATTTTGGGAAAGCTAGATATATAGAGAATAATATACAAAAATATCTAAGCCATTCGTCAAAAAATTCAGGACTTATTAATCAACATATATTTTTTCACTTTCAAAATTGATACTTTTCGTCAATGGGAAAGTGATCCAAGTCCATCAGTTTATATGGGGACATTCTGACTTGGATCACTTTACCTCAGATATATACTAAAAATGGCTGCTGAAATGTTATTAAACACACCGTATGTGGATCAGTTCGTGCTATGCCAATCATTATCAAATTTTACTGGAGCAAGATGATGAGACACTAGACAGTTGCTAAACTATTTTGTGACATTTAAAAATAAATTTATTTTCTTAAATTTCAAAAGTTTATTTATAAAATAAAATGAACTAAAAATTGCCAGAAATTGATTTTACGACATAGATAACTAAAAACCTGCCAGTAGGAATGAAAATCAAACAAACAATGCAAAACTACCCCTATTCTTCTAATTATGGACGAAACAAAGTTGAATAAAAAAACGAAATATAACTTATTTCAAATTGATTTTAACTTTGAAGCCTTCTATAGGGAAATCAGAAAATGTGAACTTGTATCATTTAACCTCTAAGCCATACAAATCACGTGGGCTATCGACTTAAATATTTCCGTATAGCATCACAAAATGAAAAGTTTTCACGAGGGAAATCGTTCCGTAGATATATATATGATGCTACTTTAGAAAATTACTCCCATTATCGACTATATATAGTTACCATAGAACACTGATGTCGACTACAGTAGACATTCTGTGTTTTTATAAGCACCTGTATAATCAGTTGTAAAAAATAAATATGCTTTCAATCTTGAAACCCTGATATATGTAGGGACTTAAATTTCACTAATAGCACACATTTTCAGTCACTTAGAGTTGTGGATCGCGGTAGCGAGACACAACTTCAAGTGGCTGAAAACTAAAATTTCTTAGCTCAGAGCTCTGAGGGTTAATGATGTCTATGGCGCGATGCTCTACGGGGTACCCTTGTCCCACGTATTATGAACAGTGGTCTATCCACACTACATAAGCAAGACGCATTTTGGCTGCATTTTATATCAACGTGCCAATTAGCCCTACCAGTTCTAAGGTCGAGCTGGTGTTATTGTTAGCTAGTGTTGAAGCCCAGTATCGATGGTCGGGCCATCATTAGTCTTCAAGAAGTAACACCACATCAGTGGCGCGATCAGTAGTTCCAATAGTTCTTACTATTAGCAGTGGGCAAAAAACAGCGGATGCCTACGGTTAAATATGTCAAGCCTAAATTCCCAACTCCATCGTGTAGGCTGCTCAGAAACTGCTGAGTGTTTGTGTGGCGACATAGAAACACCACAACATTATATATTAAAATGTCCTCTCTATTCTGCTCCACGAAATAAGCTGCTGAAAGCAATCCGAGATATCATTGCACCCGGTGTCCACCACTCTATACTTCCTCATCTTGATCCAATTTTATTTGTAAACATTGTCTTGAAAGGTTGCAATGATGTTCAAGCTGACGAAAACGTAAACATATTCAAAGCATTTCAACACTTTATTATTGAGAGTGGGCGCTTTAAGTAATCAAACACATCAAGTTCACATAAATTGTGTAATCTGATATAGATGCTGTAGCGTCCAGTGTGCTATGTATATATATTGTATTGTATTGTATTGTCTTTTATATGTATTGGGGAGCCCCTCGACTAGCACTCGTTGCTACTTGGGTAATCCAAAGCTTGCAAAATAAATATGTTTATATTATAACTATCTAATACCGGGACATGTGACAGCCAGACATCAAGGCGACTGGATATATAGGCCTGCCACTATCACATGGTTTTAATTTTGCTCAATATTGTACAGGATCGGCCATGTATATTATGCAGTCCAGATCCAATACCAGCAACAAAAAGAGACTATTGACATCATTTTGTCATCCATAACCAAGATCGTCAACAAGTCCTTAATATCCATAAAATCAACAAAAGCTCGCTGAATCCCCACACAGTGTATCTCCAAGTGACGTTATGTGATCTCTGTTCTGATACGAAACAATGTTGTTTTCATATTAAGAGAACATCGCAGGGTGTTTTATAGTTTAAAATGCTTAAATATGACATTTTATATTATTGTTTCAGATGTGGGTGACTTGACAGATGTAGTACGTTGGGTGGGCGATGTATGTACGGAAGGGACAATTGACTCACCAAAAAAAGTAAGACACTAATGAATATATCGTAGTTGGTCTATATTCAATCGAAAGTGAAACTTTCAGTTTATGGCCTATTTATTTTACAATGAATTGAATTGTGTTTTTTACAGAAGTATAATACTTATCAGGACTTAACAATTAGATAATTATGGGCATATACATGCTGTTTGTTATTAGACATTCTAATTTGTAGGATTACTATAGTAATATATGCATCTTAAACTATGTTTCAGGTTTGGTTCAATGACAGATTTCTGCATTCACATACACGGGTAAGCCTGTCACATAATCAATTGGATATTAACCCTTTCAAGCCTGAATTTACCATTGTAATCTTCATCCACTATAAGTCACGATTTTCTGTTTCAATTATCGGCTTGTAGTGGATGAAGATGACATTAATTGTGGGACAAATGAAAAAATTAGGCGTTAGTAGTACAACTGTTCCATGAAAACGTTCGTTCTCAAACCACTATGTGTACGAAATTAAGTGATATTTCACAGATTCAAAATGATGCTTTAATGCATCGTGAGGGTTTAAAAGGTTAGCACATAGAATATAGAAAACAACTATTGTAAAGATAAAAGAAAAAGTTGATGTTAACAATACAAATTGTGTCTTACATGCAGACCCATACGTAAACGCCACAATCAATTTCACGGATTTACAAATTTAAGAGCGGGCGTGATGTCTTAATATTAGCTTAGTAAAAACTTTTGCTATGGTGGTCGTGATACAGATGGGTCCTTACAGCATGGTATTAGGGATCGAGGTTCACCGCGGCTTTTCTAAGAGATCCACGATTTGTGTATATACGGCGCGTTTAAGGGTACAATGAGTTCATTGAAAATATGTGAACGATTTTACATATAGCTCCCTCAATACAACATTTGCAAAATCAACACGCCACACTGCGGATAAAAAGTAAAAACTATTTTGCTGGGACACACACGATCGTAGACTGTTTCCAACAGAAGCATGGCCATATTTGACAACGGTCACAGTGGTGTAATTTTCTACCTCAATATTCAAAGAATAAAATCAGAATCTCGCCTTTTACTCCAGATAAATTGATGTTTAGACATGTGAATGAGTAAACAACACATGAAAAATAATAGCCTACAATCGTAATCGACATGATATTGCACAAATATGAAAGCTTGAAAAGCATTTTGACAACACCCGAACGAGTCAACAAGGTGATTTCCGGAGAAAGGATGGACTCAGACATTCCTTCACGATTCTTATATTATTAAGGCGCCTACAGAAGACGGCAGGCTTAGGAACTAAGGCAGTTGTTGGAAAGGCGGTCATACGCCAAGCATTTATTCGGCAAATGCCAACTTCAATTCGTGCTCATTTGGCCACACAACCAGAAAGTGCTACACTGGAGAGTTTGGCCATGTTGGCCGACAGGGCCCTTGCTTCTGAAACGAATGTCGAAGAGAGTAAGCCGGGGGTTGCGGAGATAAAGGTCGACGAAACCACTAAACTAGTGGGATTGCTTGAGGACTTATCAAAGAGACTCAAAAAATTAGGGACCGCGACTGCAGCCGAGAAGAAGAGAAATCAAGGACTTGAACGTGCAGATAACCACTATACACCTAGGCCCACATTTATTCCAAATGCACAGGCCACAGAGTTTGTTCCTAACAAACCTGGTAGCTTTAATAATGCACAGCAAAATACTTGTCCGTACGTACCGCCGCAGAACGTACAGCAAAATAATGCCGCGAACGTAATAGATACGGCTAATGCACCTGTCTGCTATTTTCACCAGACTTTCGGTGACAAGTCACGCACGTGCAGAAGCCCCTGTACATTTTCTTTAAACTGCTAAGCCAGAGCAAGGTAGCCACTCTTGCATCTGTCGGTATAACTGAGACGCGACACGACTCTGCGGAAGCTACTTTTCCCAAGTTATTTCACTCTAAGTTATTGTATGTCGCAGACAAAAATCATAAATGCAAATACTTGATTGGCACGGGCGCAGCTGTCAGCGTTTTGCCGAAATCTTGTGCTAACAGGATTTCGGACGCAGACTGCCTTCCCCTGGTGGCCGCTAATAACACTAATATCAATACCTACGGCAACAGTAAACGCGTCGTCGACGTCAGCTTAAAACGCGAATATCCGTGGACATTTATAGTAGCGGACGTGAAACAACCCATCATTGGAGCCTATTTTTTGATTCATTATAATTTACTAGTAGACTTGAGAAGTCGATGTCTTCGAGACATGAAAACCGGTTTAGCTATTCCCGCTTCACTGTGGTCAATCAGACCACTGTCGTTGAACAGAGTAGACACTGTTCATAATGAGTATACTAAACTTCTAGGTCAGTTCCCGGAACTGACTCGCCCTACGACAAAGGGTGAGACCGTTAAACACGATATAACACACAAAATCGTAACGAAAGGACACCCGGTGTTCGCGCGCTCACGACGATTGGCACCCGATAAACTTGTCACTGCGAAACGGGAGTTCGACGACATGATAAAATTAGGAGTCATCGAACCCAGCGACAGTGAGTGGTTCTCAGCGCTTCATATGGTACCAAAGAAAAATGGCGACTGGAGACCATGTGGAGACTACAGAAGCTTAAACGCTCAGACCGTACCCGACCGTTATCCAATTCCACATATTCAGGATTTCACGCAGCGCTTAGCCGGCTCGAATTTTTTTTCAAAAATCGATTTGGTTAGAGCCTATTACCAAATTCCTGTGGAACCGTCAGATATACATAAGACAGCCGTTACTACACCTTTTGGTCTATTTAATTTTACAAGGGCACCGTTTGGTCTGCGAAATTCCGGACAAACATTTCAGCGTTTTATAGACCACGTTACACGCGGACTTGATTTCGTTTTTACATATTTAGACGATGAGAGCCACACTGACACCAAACACCTTGTCAACGTGGGTGATTTCAATGTTCATTCGGATGTACCATTATACTAAAACCCAACTGCGCAACATCCTGGATGATATGAACCCGATACATCAAGTGTAAGCTGCCACGCATTTTGCTGGTCACACACTGGATTTTATCATAACTAGGAACTCTGTAATTGTTGTTTTGTCTGACACTGAATGTGTCATCACTATTAACTGAACATCACGTAGCTGAAATCAATATGCACCTGTCAAAACCAGATAGTGTCAAGCAAGTGATCTATACTACTACCGCAGTCTACGGAAGATCAATCATAATGAGCTGAGATGTGACATGCGCTCGTTGTCACACACCCAGATGACTCTCTGACAACACTGCTCAATCAGTTCCACGGTGATTAGAGCAAACTATTAGATAAACATGCTTCCCTAACTTGTCCCTTTTCTCCTTGGTATGACGACGTCCATCGACAACTATTCATAGAACAAAGTTAGTTGGTGATGAAGATTTTGAGAATTAAAATGATGGATTTCTACGGCGATCAGAAATAACAGAATCATTCCAATCCCAAAATAATCTTCAACACAGCCACCGAGCCAAAGGCAGATTGAAACACCAAGACGGTAACACACAACTACAGTACTATACACAACCAGAACAGCCCCGCTGATCTGTGCAGCCAGCCCGAACCCGCGGCCGGGGGTATAGTAATAACGTGCATCTCTGGGCCGGTGGTTGCTCCCTGAGCTTGTTACGTCACCGCGTGACGATAGACCACCCCTGGTATTCAATTCAAATTTTGGGGGTACTGTACCAGTAAATTGGCTTAAAAAATCTGCTCTTTTTTTTGCGAACAAGATCAGCACCATTCTCCAAGGCTTCAGTAGTTCTCGTCAAGGCAAAGTTAACAGTCCACTTAAATATCACATGGTGTGTTGGCCTGGATAACAAGTTCTCAGCTGAAGTTTAGGTCCTTGCAAGATAGACTTTCTTCCCATTTGGACCAAACTTCAGCGGGAAAAAATCTTAAATAATTGTCAATGCTTAGTTCTAGATTCAAGGCACAAATCCACATGCATCAGCCAAAATTTTGCCTAGTATTCGACAGTAGCCTGCATTTCCGAAAACAAATATTCCAAACATGTAGAGCGTGCTTCTATCATATCCCAGCCTCCTTCATATAGCCAAACTAGCACAGCTAGGTGGCCCTGTTCAGTGATTCGAGAATCTCTGTAATTGCTGCGTTCTGGTGTACCGTGACCCACACCTGACCCTGAAACTATGTCAAGTTCGAGGATTCCTTGCACCTATGAGAGACAAGTTTATTCAATTATGTCTCCCCTATACTGGGCTAAGGTTGTCATTATATGCCTAGTATTATTATGACCAGTACATGTGATCAACCTGTATTATAGTTGGTCCATCCTATACAATGACGGTCCAGCCGTCTTTTACTTGTATTGTTGTAGACTTGCTTTTGTGTAAGACCAAGATACCAGCAGAATGTCCAAAGTGATGTTAACAACCACTTTTTGTTTAATGTTTGGACAGCATCTCAGATTGTGGATTAACATGAACCCAGCGCTTGGTCATCGTTCTTACTGGTGTGCAGTCTCAGTCAGTACGACACACTGACCAAATATTGGTTTAATGTTGGTACATCGTTTGCGACGCAGGCCCAACATTAAGAAAATATTGGGCCGGTGTAGACCTATCCTGTTTACGCTGTAAGATTGACAATGCTGGATTGATATATGCCAATTGTCCACGATGCTGGCCCAACATAAAAGCAACATTGACCATGTGTATATTAACTTATATAATAAAACTATACTAGTAGGATAGTCAATACACATGATTTATGTACAGATGTAGGCCTATATCTCATCAGACAATACTGACAGGAGCACATAATGTCGGGCCTAAATATCCACAAGATGTCAGGCCAAGTTGAACACCAAATATAACATTTTATATGTAGTAATGTGGTCAAACCCCTCCCTGGTCCACCCACCCTCTGTTAAAGAGGTTAAAAGAAGCTGTTAATTTCATACAAATAGTCACGTGCCTGGCTACATGTATTCCTTGGCCTGATCATGTGGTTTAGAATGTCAAGGACACCATTTTTGTTAGGTATTGCCTTATTGGCCAGATACACAATCAGGTCAAATTCATGACTGCGTCTACAGAACACATTTTACAGTGCAATCAATCAGAGCCACTAGCTAACGCTAGTGGAAGGATAGTGAATCTGATGAATGAGAATGATCATATCCGTGACCTGCGGCGAATTCGAAAAAGTCTGTCTTTAGACCTGCCAAGCAAATTGCGCTGACACTGGTCAGTAGCAAGTTAGATTATTGCTACTCATTTTTCCAAGATTATGACGCTCGATATTTGCTGACACCAAAGCAAAATAGTGCGAGTATGTTTTGTTAAAAATGAGTCGAGTGACGATGGTGAATAATTCTTCATATATTTGGCTGAAGTGTCGAAGCGTGAGAGCAAACAATGTTAGAATTTAAAATGTTATGGAAAAAAAGAACTATATACTGAATCCTGGAAAATCTATGCAATTTTATAATCGTGTAGATATGATAAATAGACATAAAAATGAGGCGGTTTTTTAGCGTTTTACTCAACTTGTCCCAAAATGTATTTTTGTTATTTTTTGTAACAATTTGAAGCACATGTCGTTTTGCAGACGCCCATACTTCACCATGCATGTTTATCATGTTTACAGGAGGATTTTCTAAATGGAAAGATTTCGGCGAGCTCCCTGATACTGTTTACACATACAGGTCGCCCAAATGCTCTGGACTTCGTTCACTACAGAACAGCGGCAAAACATTTTGAACACAGGGTATTTATTTGTCATCTTCTCGTGCGTTTCCATTTAACCCTTTAACCGCCAAATTATTCAATTTAAATTTTCACCCACTAGAAGTTGTGTCTCGCTGACGCGATCCACAACTTCAAGTGAGTGAAAATTATTCATATTTGACAAAATGGAGGTCAACTCTTTTGAAATCTTGTTTGTTTTAGTCACATTTTAACTTTGACATATTTAAAATGTGGTACTTAATGTGCTAAAAAAATGAAAAACCGACTATATGCGGCACCGGCGGTTAAAGGGTTAAAGTGGTGAAGTATGTTTATACAAACCAAAAAACAAAAGAAAATTTCAGTAGAAATCATCAGAAATGTCTTTCCACTTCATTTGAATACCTATGTTATGGAACGGCCATTATAAATATTTTACTTTTTCAGTGCGGGGGTCTATTTTAGATCTCATCAGATTCTGACGTCTAAAGTCGATCTCCGCGCTGAAAGGGTTAACCCCTTCAGTACGGAGCCCCTGGTAAATAAATGCATTGAGTACGGAGTTTCTGTTAGGACGTGATGAAGGACAAATCCAGAGTTGGGGCCCTTGGACAGGTGCCCCTGTTTTTTTAAATTATAAATGTAGAATAAAACAGCTTTATAATAAGCTCTAGTGGTTTTTTTACAATCTCGCTCAGCTTTTATTAAAGCAGTCAACTGATATATTTTGGGATCCGTACAGCTATTGCACTCGTGCTGAAAGGGGTTAATTTAACTCACATTGCAACCTGTGATTTTTGCAACGGAATTTAATAAATGTAATTTTCAGCTTACGTGGTAAAGAAATAAAAAATAATTTTCAAAAGTAAAAGTGGTCTTGATCGTTCTATAAATTATGCACTTTCCAGATTCTTTGCTTTCTGTTATCCATTGATGGATAAACTGGTCTCTCAGTCTCACTTTTATTGACTGTCTAAAACACTCACCGCTAACCACGACTACAGTCGTTTTTAACCCTTAAACCGCTGAATTAATTTGTAAAAAACATCGCAACCAAAGGGTTTTTTTAATTTGTAATCATTATAAATGTCTTAGTTAGCTCTTTCTGATTTATTTGAATACCTATGGTATAGATCTACAGTCATTATAAATATTTTTATTCCCACAGTGCCGACTTTAGACGTCAGAATCTGACGTCTACAGACGTCAGATTCTGACGACTAAAGTCGATCCCCGCGCTGCAAGGGTTAATCCGTTTTTTTAACCTATCAATGTAATTTGGAAAGAAATGTGTGTTTAAACACCTACATTTGCAATTGTTTAGTCTCATATTGAACAAATATGGGGGAAATTGTCCAAAACGCCCATGGCCCTGAGCAATGATGCAATTTATAGCCAACCTAGGTGTCATACAAACTGTAACCAGCTCAACTCACTCTATATGACCAGCGACTTTGTCTAGACTATTTTGCCCCCGATCAATGACAGAGCGATCAAGCCCGAACATGAGATTAGACAATCACCGCCGTCATTCAGCTGGTATTTTAATTAGGGGGTGGATGTTTTATTGACACAAATAAAAGTAATTACTGACTTATTTGTCATTAAAAATAGTTCTGTAAAATCACATGGAAATCGACATGATATGTACACTTGAAATCAGGCTTGTCATTTATATATTTAAACAAGCATAGGGTATTCAATGTATGTTTAGCGTAAAATTAAACTGATTAAAATATCTTCAAGATGTTTACACATAGTCAAAAACTAACGTTACATAATTATTGTATACTTAGTTATTTTAACACTTGTCTGTCACGACATTTTCACATATTATTCATTATTTCCACCTGGAGTGAAAACCTCCCAGACCTCATGGAAAGAGTCAGTGGACAAAGCAGCTCTGACAAATTCCTTATGGTCCCATCCGATCCAATAACACAGGTAATGAGAAGGGTCCCATGAACTTAAAATAATACAATAAGCCCCAAATTTAAAATAATCATCGCAAATGAAATTCAACCTAATATATGCCCATATCCAGTGTATCTAATCATGAAAAGTGTCAATTAGTTTCTAGGAGTTATATTAAAAGAGTCATTGTATAAATCACAGCGAAATGGTTCAAATTTTACAAAATATCTGAAGTCTGAAATATAACTAGCTCTTCACTATTTCGCAGAAATGATGCAGTCCGAAGAGCTAGCCACCACCCCCTCACTAAAACGATTTAACACATCAAGATATAAGCTATTTTTACACCCTTTAATAAAATTATTTTTAAGTACACGTCCGTGCATATTTGTGTAAAAAACGCATAATTCTAGAACTAAATGCAGCATATATTAATAAAAAATATACATTACAATAAAAAAACAATAGGAAAATAACGCCCCTCTCCGGTACCTGAAGCAAATGACTAGCGTTTCCGATTTAGCACTTATTTTGAGCCACCTTTTGTGCAACCTATTCTTTGATTTAATATCAAGTATAGAAGTATTTTTTGTTTATTTTGTTCACCTTCTCACTGGTATTTGTCTTTTTGTTAGATGACATTCTACTATGTAGATTTGGATACAGATGGAGGCAAACAGCTGTCGGAATTACTTGGAGCGCGGGTGAATAGGATCCCACAACTTCTATATATCAACTCCAAGGGGAAAGCTAGAAGCGGAACATCTCCGCTTTCGATTCGTAATGATCATATTATATCATTTGTTAACGATATGAGGAGATGGGAGAAAGCAATAAAGGTATTAAGCAATAAGCAAAATGGATGAAAAGTATATTCAAATTGACAGAATTGATCTATGTTACTATTTTTTTTATTATTTTCCATTTGAATTTTTGTTATGCCAGGAAGAGGAAATAAGAAAATGGCCTGAATCTGAAAATATATTTCGTGCTGTAAGTAGAGCTGTGCAATAAATAAACCTAGTTTTGTATAATTAGTTTCACAAACAAATAGTCACCAACACCACATAGTGGGTGGAGACTTAAAAAAACCTCGAACCTAATCCCGGTCCACTACATGGATGATAGTGCTGGCAACTGGACTGTATTAATTATGTTAATTATCACACGACATGTTACAATTCGTAAGCTTTGTAAAAGTAAGATTTTATCGTAAACTCATGTTAAAACATTATTATTTAAGTTGAATCTGGGCTCATCCCGGGACACGTACAGACGATAAAAAGAAGGTCTATATGTATGATAATGTTAAACGACAGAGTCGAGAGAAATTCATTGACGACTGGGCTGAACAAATCCGAGACTCCCGTCCGATATAAGTTTGTGCCATTACCTGATTACTGCCTTGAAGATATATGTGATGAGTCTCATTACTTACTTATCTGCAGCCACTTTAATTTTTTTGAAAAAAGACCATCCACTTAATTGGTAAAGTCTAAGTCTAATAATCTAAAAAAATATCTCATAAAACACTGTAAAATGCATTTCAACTAAATCTAGGTAATTCATTTTGTATATATATATCAAATATCTGTAAATTGGCGTATAGAGCTCATGCAACTAATTGTATGTTTTTTTAGTTTTTACCCAGCTTTCTCCTGGCATGTCTTACCTTCAAGAAAGGTCATAGGAAATAAATTACTTGTTACTTGAAACTGAACAATTTACATCTATTATGATCAGCGAAAACCATACAGATATATCTGAATCTGAAAGTTACCGGGCAGGAGCACATTGTGTGCTGTTCTCGCCATGGGGAGAGGTTCGCGTGGGTAGTTAAAAGAGAAAAAATACTCCGACTTCTTCAATCTAGCCTTAAAGGCTGTGAAGGTCGGCGCCAATTTTACATCAGATGGTAGTTTATTCCAATCCGGTATAGTTATAATTAAGAAACAATTTGCAAACGATCTCTTTTTGGTTTGAATGGTTCAATCGAGAGGGCTACCTCTCTATTAATTGCATTGTAGAGCATGCAAAGCCTAGCTGTTTTACGGCGTTCTTGCAAGCCATCCCAACCTAGGCTGTCAATCAGTTGGGTCGAGGTGAGTCTACATTCCCTCCTGTAATTATTGGTGACAAAGCGTGCCGCCCTGCGCTGTATCTTTTCGAGGCTATCGATTTCCCTCTGCAGGAACGGGTCCCAGACAACAGATGCATATTCCAGGCCAGATCGGTTATGCCAGTTCCTTAAGCCGTGATGGAGAGCCCTTGAGGTTTCTTTGTATGAAACCAAGCATTCGACTGCCCTTTTTGGTAATGTTTCCTACATGAGCGTCAAATGTCAGATCTTCGGAAAGTGTGACGCCCAGATATGGGTTTGTACCAACATATTGCAAAATATGGTCATTTAGGGTGTAGAAAAAAGGGATACCTCCCTTTCGGTGGAAATTATATAGCACTTTTTGGCATCAAATTTCATACCCCATTCCTCACCCCAATTTTCAAGTAATAATTTAAGATCTTTCTGTAGCTGCAAGGAGTCATTTAAAATTTTAATTTCATTGTACATAAGGCAGTAATCAGCAAACAGGCGACATTGTGATTTAACAAGATCGGACAGGTCATTGATAAAGACCAAGAACAGTATTGGACCCAAGACCGATCCCTGAGGCACCCATGAGTCTACATAAATTGTATCCGAACTATAGCCATCAATCACGACCTTTTGGTTTCTATTGTTAATGAAAGATGAAAGATGAATCATTTATGGATGTTTCCTCTTATACCATAATGATCTAGTTTAGACATCAGTCTGCGATGAGAGACCATGTCGAATGCCTTGGAGAAATCCAGGATGGCTATATCCACACGGTTCCCCACATCGGCTGATGCCAACAGATCATTTACGGTAGTAATCAACTGGGTTTCGCAAGAGTGACCGTTTCTAAAATCATGCTGCTTGTCTGAAATTATGTTTTCGTCATCAAAATGCCTTAACATGTGTCTTACCAATATATGCTTCATGAGCTTACAACAAACACATGTCAAGGAGACCGATCGATAGTTTCAGGCCAGGCTCCTATCACTCTTTTTTAAAAATGGGCTAACGCTGGCAGAGAGCCGATCATCCGGTAAATTTCCAGTTTGTAATGATTGAGTAAAGAGAGCTGTAAGAACAGAAGCAGACTCTTTCGCTGTCTGTTTTAGAAATATATTGGGAATCTGGTCGGGCCCACTAGCTTTGTTGATAATGAGCGTGGATAGTTGTTTTTCAACACCCTTAGTTGTAATTTTCAGGTCACTAATAGTAGGGGCAGTGGTATCACCCAATTTTGGTACAGGGATTTTGTGGTCTTCTTTGACAAATACAGAGTGAAATTGTTTGTTTAGAAGGTTTGCCTTTTGGGTAGGGTCACTATGTAGTTTACCTTCCGCCTTAATAGGGGCCACCCCATTATTGTCATTCCCCAGGGACTTAATGTATGACCAAAATGGTTTTGTATTATTGTTTTCTAAAGCATCAGATAATTTACTATGAAATGAAATGAAATGAAAACTTCTATAGCGCCTAACTCCTCGGAGGGCCGAGCTCAGAGGCGCAATCCATCCTTATCAAATTCCAAAGAAGAGTCGAGGGAAATAAGCATGGTCGTCATCAGGGAGCCGGGACGCAGAGGAGCTAGGGCGGAAAAGCCAGATCGAAGAAATGCGTTTTAAGCAGTTTTCTGAAAGAGGAAATGTTTTTAGCTACACGAAGGTGTGCAGGCAGTAAATTCCAAAGAGTAGGACCAGAAACAGAAAAGGCACGAGCACCGAACTTAGTTCTGATACGTGGTACTTTGAGCTTATTTGTGTTGTTTGATCGCAGATGTTTCACGGAGTCTGCAGAAAAAAGAAGGCTAGATAAATAAGATGGCTGACCATCATCGAGACAACGAAATACAAAAGTGCATATTTTGAATTGTATTCTAAACTTGATTGGAAGCCAATGTAATGATTTTAGTAGAGGAATAGAGCGACTGAAACGAGGAGCCTTTGTCACAACCCTTGCCAAACAGTTCTGAACACGCTGTAATTTCTGTAGATCTTTAGCTGGAATTTGGTGTAATAAGGAGTTACAGTAGTCCAGTTTGCTTGTCACCAGTGCCACTGCAATTTGTTTTGCTAAAGCTAGAGGTAGACTTTTTCTGATGCGTTTAAGATCTCTAATGTGATAAAAACAGGAACTGGACACCTGTGAAATGTGCTGACGAAAATTCAAACCACTGTCAAAAAAGACGCCCAAATTCCTTGCGGAATCTGCTGGATTCATCTCATTGTCCAACACCGCAAGGGGGAAAAGGTTAATAAACTTCTCCCTCTGCGATTTCGAGCCAATGAGAAGAAACTCAGTCTTGCTAGGATTGAGTTTTAGTTTGGATTGAGCCATCCAAGCAGATACCCCGGTAATACAGCTCTGAAGCATTTTTAATGACTCAGTAGCTGTGTCACCTGTTAAGGAGATGTAAATTTGTGTATCATCGGCGTATAAGTGATGACTCAATCCATAACTTGAAATAATGGTGCTTAGAGGAGCGGTGTACAAACTGAAAAGCAGAGGGCCAAGTACAGACCCCTGCGGCACTCCATGCTCAAGCAAACTAGAGTCAGAAAAAGATTTGTCAATTTTAATTCTTTGATGCCTGCCACAAAGGTAGGATTTAAACCAAGCCAAAGCCATTCCAGAGACACCATACCACTCAGCTAGTCTATTTGTTAGAGTGTTGTGGTCGATAGTATCGAACGCCGCAGACAAATCAAGTAAAGTCAAAGCTGTGACATGGCCCTTGTCAAGAGAAACTGAGATGTCATTGTGAACTCTTAACAGGGCTGTCTCAGTGGAATGGGATTTTCGGTACGCAGACTGCATTGGATTGTTCAATTTGTTAGAGTTTATGTGAGCTTGTAAACGGTTGGAAACAACTTTTTCAATAATTTTAGAAATGAAACTTAGATTGGAGACTGGTCTATAATTTTTGAGGTTATTAACAGGAAGGTTTGATTTCTTTAGTAAAGGTGTGACATGAGCCTCTTTGAATGATATCGGGAATGTTCCAGATTCTAGAGATAAATTAATTATAGTTGTTATGGGTTTGATTAAAATATCCAACAAGGCCTTAAGGATGTTCGTTGGAATCGGATCAAGGTCACATGATTTTGATGCAGACTTCATAATGATCTTCCTGACCTCGTCCTCTGATGCTGGTTCTAAATTGAAAAGTTGAGTTCTTATTTTAGGCTTCTGAACAGATGGTACATCATTCACCTGATTTGAAAAATTGGCCCGGATCGTTCTGATTTTGTCACAAAAATATTTTGCGAAATGATCACAAAGGGACTTTACATTATTTGATTCCGGTAGTGCTGAAGCTGGCGTTCTATGTAAAATATTGTTAATGGTGTCCCAAAGGCGGCGAGGGTTTTCAGAATTTTCATCTATGAGATTTGAAAAATATTGAGATTTGGCCTCTGTCATAAGACGATTGCATAAATTTCGATAGTTGCGGTATTTTGATCTGTCATAACCAGAGCGTGATCTCCTCCAACGCCTTTCCAGCTGACGACATGATCTTTTACAATATAGTAGTTTAGACGTCATCCACGGCGTTGGAGCCTTCTCAACAACTTTTTTAGTTTGAAGAGGAGCATGTTTATCAAGAAGTGAGGTTAAAACTGATGTGTACTGGTCACACAAATCATGGAGTTCATTCTTAGGGTTTTTTATAAGTGAAGAGTCCAAGATATCAGCCCTGAAAGAAGTCATGCAAATTTTTGTTGTTTTCCTGAAAGTGATTGTTTTTCTAGGACTTACGGGTGCGGAAAGGTTGATTTCTGATACTACGGCAAAGTGATCTGAGATACCGTCAGCTGGAAAAACAGATTTAACATGATCGCACGATGATTTGGTGATGAGGAGGTCAAGCCAATGGCCGTGGACGTGCGTTGAAAAATTTACATGTTGTTTCAAATTAAAACACTTCAAAATTTCGTTAAAACGTTGGGTGTTAGAATCAGATACATCAAGATGTAGATTAAAGTCACCTAAAATATAAATATCTAAATGTGTTGTAACAATGTTCTCTAGCAAATCTTCAAATTCATTAAAAAATGTTTGCATATTTTCTTGGAGTCTGTAAAGACAGATAAAAAGACCTGAAAATGATGAGCTGGAAATTTCAGTGGATAGTGCTTCAAATGTATTATAGCTTGGAATTTTTTGAACTTTTGTTTTAAATTTGTCAGATACCAGAACACCAACCCCACCACCCACCTTCTTGTTTGATCTAGGCTGGTGGTGAAAATGATACCCAGGCGGGGCAATATCTGCGATGGCTGCCTTGGTCTCATTTTTCTTTAGCCAAGTTTCAGTAACGGCAACAACGTCAAGCTTCTTAGATGTTACAAATTCTGTAAAAGGTGCCGTTTTGCATTTAATTGATCGAACATTTATTGTAGATATTTTGATATTTTTCGCTTCGGGTCCAGGATTAAGACTAATGTCACCTGAAAGTAGTAGAATTATTGATAATTTAAGTGAATGACGTGTGAATTTGGAAATGGGGAGCAATTTCCTGTCAGAACAAATGTGCAAAATGGATATGTGCTGTGATGACAATGGTGACAAATATGGAGAAATGTGATACGTCTGAGGGAAGACTATTGCAGGCCTTCTGACTGTTGTCTCATAGATATCACTGTTCAAAAAGGAGACAGCAAACAACAATAATGTGACGTTGTATACCAAAGACATACTGTCAGTTGTTGCCTGTGAAACAACTGTACGAGATCAAATGAGATTGATTAAACAGTATAGGGGCGATCAAAACCTGATTCATAAAGCAGCGACTACAGTGAAAAACAGCACAGGGGTTACATACAGTGTTGATTAGTGAACAGGTGGTATGTTAAATTCGACACTGGACCGACTCAGTGCACAGGTTTTCACAACACGGAGTGGACAAAGCCAGGTCTGTTAGTAACAGTGGTTATATTATGCCCTGTAGCCTACTATCGCTATGCCTTAGAACCAGCTCCCGGCCGCACCCCACACTCAATACAGCATGTAATGTGTACACTCAATGAAGCGTGCGCTATAACCCGTGGGCGATAATACATGAACCAGATAAAACACACAAATTTACACACATAATTCAATGCAAAAAGCACACTGGCGCTGTTTTTTTAATTCAGCGCCACCTCACCAATATTCCAGTACTAAATATATATAATTTAAAAACTCGTATAAGTGAAAAATAGACAAAAATTTAGGACAGCAAGATGTGTGCTGTTAGTCCCTAACTCCCCTATAACAAGCTACACGTATAAGAATACTATTCACGTTATATAATTTTTGCTTAAGTCTAACCAGAGATTTAGCCTTTTTATCAAACCAAGGTAAATTGTGCCGGGTAGATAGCTGCTTAGATGGTACATATCTTGATAACATTGCCTGAACATGATTTTTAAATAAAGTCCAATTTGTATTGACTGATCTTAGAGTATGGTTTTTCAGATAATCAAAGCTGAATTTTGCTGTGTCCTTCTGGATCTGATCCCAGTTTGCCTTAGAAAAAATAATTATCTTTCTAGGTTTAGGTCTTGCATAGGTAGGACGGATGTCAGTGTCAATCACTGTCATGCCTTCATGATCTGACATGCCTGGGACCACTGCTACACTCTTTACTAGAGAAGGGTTGGTGGTAAGATATATATCCAGGGCTCTACCCCGACGTGTAGCTTGTTGTTGGACATTTGTTAGTGAACAATTATTTTCCAGATCTAGAAGTTTTTGATTAGGAGCACAGTCGTAAGCATCTGGTTTTATTGTGCTAGAGTCCCAATCAACATCACCACAGTTAAAATCTCCAGCAATTACTAAATTTTGTCCTGGTTGAGTGATTTTTTCAATAGAATTTTCTATACTTATGCTAGTTTTGAGAAAACTGTAGTGTGACAACTCCAGAACCTAGAAACTTGGCCAGGTCAAGAAAACCCTTACTCATATTATTTCAAAATATTTGCAGTATGCATACTGGCCCTGGGGAATTTGCCTGGTATTTTTTTGTTTGCGTTTTTCAGTTTCTTGAACAAAATTCAAGATGACCGCCGAAATCCTATGGCGCACGCTAGAGTTTGAATGGCTTCATCGATTCGTTTCATGTTTGGTTCAAAGGAAAGACCCTACCATGCACATGTGCTGACTAGTTTGTGATGTGATTCCGATAAAATAATTTTGATTTTTTTACGTTTCAAAATTTTAGCGGATATTTCAGTTTTGTTCATTTTGGCTATCATCAAAATTTGGTAATATAGCTATACACCCCTGCACGGATTATTTCTAATTATTTGCAGTATGCTTATTGGCCCTAGGGAATTTGTCCGGTAAATTTTGTTGGCGTTTTTTTAGCCTCTTCAACAAAATCCAAGAAGGACGCCAAAATACTATGTCACTCACTAGAGCTTGAAGTGCTCCATGGATTTGTTTCATGTTTGGTTCAAAGGAATAACCCTACCCTGGATGTGTGCTGATTAGTTTTTTGTGTGATTATGATAATAAAAACTTATATTTTTGTACTTTTTAGGATTTTAGCTGATATTTCAGTTTTTCTCATTTTGGCTATTATCAAAACTTTGTAAGGGGTTTTGTCAAAGTAAAAATAGTCCAAAAATACGAGAAAAACTCGGAAGTGGGTGGGTGGGCCAAGCTCCAACTCGGATTCTATTTTTTTAGAAAGTGTGTGTTTTTTGTGTTGTTTTTTTGTTGTTGTACATGTTTCAAAAAAAAATTGATAAGGGGGTGTCTTCGTGGGGTCTGGTCAATCCGAGTTTGTCTCGGATTTTTAGATTTTTTTTAACTTGACAAGACCCCTAATATGGTTATACAGCTCAAATTCTTTTGGTTTGCTCAGTAGCCCTGATAAAATAGTCAGGAAAAATGTTTTTCTTTTTTAATTTTTTCAACAAAATTCAAGATGGCCGACGAATCACATGTTACGCTTAAGAGCTTGCCTGCTTCACCGATTTGTTCCAAAGAAGCAACTCACCCTGGCCACATGTTGATCAGATTTTGGTGTGATTTTGGTCATCACATTTTCACGTGGTTTACATAAAAATTTGGTGACAGTACTGTATTTCTCTATAATTAATGTACTATGTGGGGCGGTTGGGGACGCAAGCTTTGCCCCTCAGGCAAATCTATTTTTTATTGATTTGTGTTCATATGCATATTTCAAACATTTCCAGCGTTGTTGGCGTTGCGCCAACTTTGAATAAGTTAATTTGCATAACTCACCCAAATTTACATTCCTACCTTTTTTATAACATTTTAACACATTGACGTAGAAACAAATGTAATAACATTTTTTCAAAGAATTTCAACACGAGAAAGTGATTTCTTACGTTATTTTTCACAAAGGTCAACTGAAAATGTCAAGGCAAGACTGAAATAGTGCAATAAATATTTTATATGTCACAAACGTGGTAATTCTACAGGATATTTTTAATTCGTTACCTTTTAAATATGTTTGGATCTTTATATGGATCTACACCAATAAGGTTTATTTCAAATCACTACATAACGACCATCGCTGGTCGCATAATCAAAGTAACCAACTGGTTGCATCAATAGCTGCCGCCGTGAACTGGTCTTGGAAAACGATGATCGGGGGTTCCCCCACAGCACTGATTGTCTGCTCAACGCTGAGCTGACGGCATCAACTTGTGGCCCAATGCTGTGCTAGCGTTCAACCATCCTTGGGATAACACACTGTATGCTTGGGTTTCTCGTGTATTGCTATAAATATTGTTAAAAAAATATTTTTTTTAATCTGATTTTTTTATTCAAATTGAAATTATGATTTGCGGGATACGCTACTTCATAACAAAATTCAAAACCAAAATTGATGTTGACAAATTGTCAACATAAGCTTTTCCTTTAATGGTTTCGTATAGTTAGTTTCACAAACACAGAGCCAAAGTGATCTGAAATTTTTTATCAATTTATTTTTATGTGCGTCTGTTCTTGCAATAACAAGGGTCAAAGCCCCAAAAAGCTGCTTATTTGTGCGCTTCATGATGAAACAATCATAATATGACAAATTTGTTTCCGCCATGGTTTTAATTATCTCTAGTTTGGTCATAAATCACCATCTTAATGCCGATGATACTCAAATGTACGTGTCTCTACCAGTTTCAAACGCTAAGTGATCTCTTGAGAAGCTGCATTGTTTAATGGGTGTGTCGGCCTGGATGACAGGGTCTAAGCTGAAGCTTAATCCTAGCAAGACATAATTTCTTTTTGTTGGGACCAAACTTCAGCAAAAAAAGTTCTTGAACAATTTCCCATATTTAATTCTAAGCCAAGACAAAAATCCATCTGCATCGGCCAAAAATTTTGGTGTAGTATTCGACAGTAGCCTGATTTTCCAAAGACACATACTAGTATCCCAATGTAGGGCAAGCTTCCATCATATCCGTGACCTGCGTCGAATTCGCAAAGGTCTGTCCTTAGTATAGATCTTGCCAAGCAAATTATAGTGACACTCATCAGTAGCAAGTTAGATTATTGCAACTCACTTTTTCACAATATGTCAGAAAATGATATCGCTAGCGCTAGATTACAACGCGTTCAGAACTGCCTTTCAAGAGTGGTAACCAAGGCAACACGATTTAGTCG